>CM050165.1:147176378-147181378 GCA_027410445.1 Discoglossus pictus
CTCTGTGATGTATAGTCTAGGTGGGCCAGTCAGCTTTGTATCTGCTGTCTGTTTATTATACATAAGCCTCTAATCTGGTTCATTCAATTTAGTTTCTCTTCTGTGGTGTGTTGTTCTTAATGCAATATGTGGAATTTCTTCTAATTTTAAATTTGCTTCTGTAATTATGGCACAGTGAGCCCTGGTGTAATCAGGATTTGATCATGAAGTAAAATTGCAGTATGTACTTCAGGATAAAATATCAAACTACCTGAAAAAATGTTTTAGGAGACACCGATGTTAAATGGTCAGCATAAGCATTTTTTTCAAGGTAAAACTAAATCTATGTTTTACTTCACCATTAAAGGAACATGGAAGGTTTCTGGATTTCACCATGGATATAATATACCTGTAACGGAGCAGGAACATGCAGTCCAAAATCTCCGCTGGTATACGATAAAATACCCACGAGGCACTACAGTTTCACCATCCCCGACCTCCCATATTGGACGACACACAATTTGGGAGTCAAATGAATACTGACTTTATTTTGTTATTGCAGAAATATTTATACCCATCTCTTCCCACAGGCAATACACATGCTGCACAATACACATAAAGAGAACAATAGGGGGGTCACACCTCCCTGGCAACTTTGATACAATCAGACACTGATTCAATTACACCTCTTTGTTCTTATCAGAGAATGAAAACACTTTGGAAAATCCAAGGATCCTTTACAACTTTCTTATCTCTTGAATCTCTGTAATAGGATTATCTATTAGCCTAGGTCTGCAAAAGTCTGGCTAATATTCTGCAGAGCATCAACCAGCATACATATTGTAGGATCATATTTTACCAAGAATAATCATAAAACAGGGTAAAACAGTGATGGGTTCCGCTACACACCTCCCCCGTGACCATAAGCCGGCATACACGGTCTGATCCCAACGGATCGGCCTGGGGATGTCCGGACAAAAGTATTTGTTGGTCAATTCTCTAGTTTGACAACCCATTAGCATTACTGCAATTCACATTTACTCACATTTCCCATATCCCCAGATAGCTGGGATCTGAGCGCACAAAACCACCGAATAGCTCTCAGATCCTCTTCACACAGTTCAATTGCCATGTAGCTAAAGTCTTTCCCATAGTCTTTCATCATATGAATGGGCTCCATGGCATAGCTATCTGGGGTATCACCGCTCCCACAGGGCAAGTACAGAATGACCCCCCTGTATGTAAAGGGCCAGAATGAGTGACTTACACTCTGGTATGGCCGAACACTGGTTCCAAAGGGCAATATGTACCAGGGCCATAGTCGCAGGGCAGGAGGCTGGCAAACAGTCCTCTCCAAGCCAAAGTGGCGAAGGGCACTTCGTCACACATCTCCCCTTTGGGGGGAAGTCTAACCAGGCACCTGGATATTTCGCTGGGGTGATGGTGCAACACGCTGAGGGGACTTGAGGGGCAGAGGCCCGCGGCACTCTGCCCTGATGCCAGCTCTTCTGCTGGTATAACCTGCAGGACCTCCTGCTCTGTACCAGGGACAAAGGGAGGGCAGAGGCCGACTGCACTCTGCCCCGCTGTTAGCTCTTCTGCTGGGGTACTTGGGACATATTGCGGCTCAATAGCCAGGGAAACGTGGGGGTCAGTGGGGGTTAACATTTCCTCTGTTAACCCTGGGGCCACATTAGAAGTTAGCTGGGGAGGGGAGTTTGTACTTACCCCCTCCTCCGGTTGTCCCAGTGACGGTAGTTGGGGATCTGGACAAGCTGTGGGCGCAGAGACCACGGTCCCATCTGCGCCGTCTGGGAGATTGGTGTCTCCCCTGGTTAGGGTAAACTGTCGCTGGGGGGGAAGGATGACACCTTCTGCCCCCTGTGTTTCACACTGCCACTGGGGGGGAAGGACGACACCTTTGGCCCCCTGGAGTACCCACTGACGCTGTGGAGGAAGGTCGACACCTTCTGCTCCCTGGGGTACACACTGCCGCTGGGGGGGAAGGACGACACCTTCTGCCCCCTGGGGTTCACACTGCCGCTGAGGGGGAAGGACGACACCTTCTGCCCCCTGGGGTTCACACTGCCGCTGTGGAGGAAGGTCGACACCTTCTGCTCCCTGGGGTACACACTGCCGCTGGGGGGAAAGGACGACACCTTCTGCCCCCTGGGGTTCACACTGCCGCTGGGGGGGAAGGACGACACCTTCTGCCCCCTGGGGTTCACACTGCCGCTGGGGGGAAAGGACGACACCTTCTGCCCCCTGGGGTTCACACTGCCGCTGGGGGGAAAGGACGACACCTTCTGCCCCCTGGAGGGCCGGTAGAGAGACCTCGGTCCCATCTCTACCTGCCATCTGGAGGTCATCCCAGGACCAGTCAATGAAGTCTGGTTCTGCTTGTCGAGTAGGTTGGGGCTGCACAAGGCTGAGCAGGTGTTGGTAGTCCTGCTCCAGCTCCCACTCTCTCGTTACCAGGTGGGTCATGTCTTTGCTCACCTCGCCTTCGTCATCCCAGACATACATGCCCATCCGGTAGTCGTAGATGTCCCAAAACCTAGACCCCTCCGTGCTGCCAAGATCAATATCGTCCTCCAAGGCATCCCATAATAAACCCGGGCCATCATAATCATCCCCCTCCGGTAAGTCGTGTTCAGCCGTCCAGGGGGTAAGTCGAACGGTATACCACCAGAGGGCCTGGTATGCGTTGTCTAGCCAGATCTCTCGCCATACCAGGGTCTCTAGTCTTGTCACCCACTCATCCAGGGGCTGCTCTCCCAATAGATACATCCGCATCGCCACACGCTTCTGTAGCCGCTGCTCATCACTGGGGAGACTCTCACCTCGCCGCCATTGGGCATCTTGCAGGGCATCATACCAGAGTTCCATTCTGTCTGTCTCCCTGTAGTCTGCGGCCTCCTTCTCATCCTCATCATGGAACGCTGTCCAAAAACTAGCCGGTTCCATCCTGCTGTAGCCAGGGGCGCTGTACGGATACTAGCGTTGCCCTCAATTTGTACTCCACGGAATGGTGTCTCCTGTAGCTGTCCTTCTGACCGTGGGAACAATTCCACCACTTGCCAACAAATGTAACGGAGCAGGAACATGCAGTCCAAAATCTCCGCTGGTATACGATAAAATACCCACGAGGCACTACAGTTTCACCATCCCCGACCTCCCATATTGGACGACACACAATTTGGGAGTCAAATGAATACTGACTTTATTTTGTTATTGCAGAAATATTTATACCCATCTCTTCCCACAGGCAATACACATGCTGCACAATACACATAAAGAGAACAATAGGGGGGTCACACCTCCCTGGCAACTTTGATACAATCAGACACTGATTCAATTACACCTCTTTGTTCTTATCAGAGAATGAAAACACTTTGGAAAATCCAAGGATACTTTACAACTTTCTTATCTCTTGAATCTCTGTAATAGGATTATCTATTAGCCTAGGTCTGCAAAAGTCTGGCTAATATTCTGCAGAGCATCAACCAGCATACATATTGTAGGATCATATTTTAACCAAGAATAATCATAAAACAGGGTAAAACAGTGATGGGTTCCGCTACAATACCTATACATCTATTTACCTTTATGTTACTTTTATTTTATTAAGAAGTGCTTAAAAGCTGTTTTTTATGACTAAAATTGTATAAATAGTTCTTAACTGGTTTGTCCCCCTCTGCGGCTCATGAAGACTGTACACTGTCTCATAGCAACCAATCAGTTACAACATTCTGGAACATGCTACACGGCAGACCCAAACAGGTTGAAATGGTATAAATTAAGGCTTTAAAATAGCTTTTAAGCACTTCTCAATAAAGTACACAAAAGTAAATAGATACATAGGTATATGATATTACTAGTGCAATCCAGAAACCTTCCATGTTCTTTTAACAACATTAAAAATGCATGTGCAAACAGCTGCAGGGAAAGGCTTTTGCCAGAAAATATATCTTAATAGCACAGTTCTCCTCAATAATGGCCCTTATGCACCTCTCCCCATCTCCCTCCTTGTCCTGGACACTAGTGTCTAAATTATAAACATAATTGTCATAGATTGCATTAATTATACAGGCCAGATTACCTGGAACATATTCTGTAACAAGAGTATGGATGCAGTACCGTCCAAATGTGTCAAGTAATCTGGCTTGTTTAATATTATCTATGATGATTTGTTTGTCTTCTGGACAATGGGGCCTGGAGGTGGGAGAGACCTGCAGCAGCCATTATTGAAGAGAACTATGTTTTAAATAACATTTTCTGATAGTTTTTTTGCAGCTTTTTGCATATTTATTTGAACGTTCATTAAGGGTGAATTTAAAAATGCATTAATCTTGAACAGCATTTACACTGGCCCCTTAAATGTATGTTTTTATTAATTATTATTATATTTGTATCCTGGTAAACCTTTCCCCATTACCTTTACTGTTTCAACTAATGCTTTGAATGTTTAGTTAGCACAACAATATACTTTTCAGGAAAAAGATCTAACAAGTTTCACTTAATGGTGGGGGCTGATGAGGTTCATCCAAGCATCTCATTTCCTGCTCCCATCACACTGTAAAAGAAATCACAGTTAATATTCCCATGTTAATATTCTTATAAGTATAAAGAACACAGAAGTGCTATACCTACAGTATGCTTTTTCAAAAACTGGAATTGAAAAAACCCATAATGTGTATTTTGAAATTAAATAAAATAAACACAGCTTTTAGCTATTGATTATAGGTAACTGTAGTCTGAGCCACTATTTTTATGTTTCTATTTGTGCAGTAGATATTCTTTAGTGCCAGGTATTTCAATATTAAACCAGGTTAACAAATGTATACCAAATTCATTAGCCAGTCTGCTTCTTAGAGAGCCAGGCTTGGAGCAAGAAGTAAAAGTGTTAGGTGGCATGGGTCTCTGGTTCCTGGCATTGGTAAATCCTTGACTTGAAACTTTGACTCTAAGTTAAGCAAAAAATTCAAAAAAAGCTAAATGTCAGTGACACAGATCCATTT
>CM050165.1:147186378-147206378 GCA_027410445.1 Discoglossus pictus
ATAAAATATAGTAGCTGCCTGTGATTGTCCAAAACGAACTATGAATTTTATGCTAATTTTAGCAGGGATTTCTAGAGATGTTAACTCTGAAAAGCAACTGCTTGCAAACTTAAGAAATTTAGTAAACATTAGGGTTAGGGAGTTTGTTAATGTTTATTCTGTTTTTCTTTTTCTTTTTTTTCTTCATGCAATACATTTTTCCAAACACTACTGGTTCTCCTATCTCCAATGCATTCATAATCCAGGAACATTTAGATATACCTTTTAACTTTGAATGAGTGAAAGAGATTTACCAAATATCAGGGTGAGTTTAATAATGTTTATTTTGGTATTTTTTCTTTTTTTTGTCTTCATACAGTTCTCCTTTATCCGATGCACTCATAATCCAGGAGACTTAGATATGCCTTTTAATGACAACTGCCAAAAACTTTCAGTAGAATATGATTGATCATTTTTTCAATTCCCTTTCGAGTCTTTATTGGGTTCCGTGATGGTCCAGGGGTTAGGATTCAGTGCTATCCCTGCTGTCGCACTACCCTGAAGCCAAGCAGGGTTGGGCCTGGTCAGTACTTTGATGGGAAACCACCTAGGAATACCTTGAAAATACTAGGAACTGCCATGAAAACAAAGTGGATCAGTATGACCATGGACATAAATATGTGTTACGGTCTGAGGTTACAGAGAGTTGGACACGACTGAACGACACTAACAATAATCTAGTCTTTAAAGATTTTCCTTCTAAGGTTTTATCATTTGTAACACAAATATTACCTATTATTTTAAACTTAAAGAAAAACAAAACAAAAAAAGAACAGTACTGTATTTATGAATTGTTGTCCTCTTAGAGTATTTGTTGTATTCCTGCAGCGACAGGGCATTCAGTGAATTGGCATCTCTATTCTGTGTGTGTGTGTGTGTTTTGATAATGCTTGGAAGGGTGAATCAACAATGCTCGTTTTGAGTAGATAATTATATTTAGCATGTTTCATGGAAAACAAAATCCCACACACTTCGCAGATCCCAGTGTTTTTGTGAGCCTGTAAACAGGATAATTACAATGTGCTTTTGATTGATCTTTATACTGTATCCTAGTGATATTGTAGAATTAATTTGTCTTCATCTTGTTTCTTGAAGGACCAAAAAAAAGACATGTGTTTGTCACGTATTTACATAACTAATAATATTAGCAGCTGTATAAGCTGTGGACATAAACACAAAATTAATTCCTGTACTCAAATGTTCAAAAAAAAGGTTTTCCCCCCAAAATGCTCCATTTCATAACCTACTCAGTGCTAGATTATGGGGATGTGTGTTTGGAGTTATTAATGAAAGGATGGTTGGGGAGGATGGAACAGGCAGAGTCTTTGTTTTAATTATACCTAGTTAGCAGACAAATACAACCCTTGCCCCTCACTGGCCCAGAAGCAGACACCTTGCATCATTCAATGCAACCATAGCTCTTCAGAAATGAAAAACACTCACTCACCCACCCACATACTCTTCCACCAATGTATCATGGATCTCTCCAGGGTCCAGCAAAGGCATAAAAAATGTTTGATTTTGTATTTAAAAACTAGCTTTATTACTTTTTTCTGTTTAATTATGCTCTTTGTCAGACTTTTTTCATTGTGCAGTGGTTCTTACTGTATACTCTTTCGAAGAACTTAATAAGTTGCATGCAAAATGTTGATCGCACCCCTAGTAAATTAGCATCCTGGGAACTAGAAGTAAAAGTTACACTCCATTTTTTTTTTTTTTTTTGAGTTCCTAAAGAAATATTTGCTTGGGAGCACCTTGGATGTAAATCTGGCCCTGACTGCATTTGCAACAAAGTTAAGACTTCATCTGACTCCGTTACCAAGATGTTACTTCTATAAACTTGTTTGCAACCTAATCAGAATTGATCTGTATGGTCCTGACAGTGCTTCAAAGTTGCAATTCCAGTGAAAATGTTTGTTTTTATGCAAAAACATATTTAAATTGAACAGGTAGGAGACGTTCTTGCTCCTTTAAAGGCCAGTATGAGATCACCAACACTATTTTTTAGTGCTAATTGGTGAAGTCAGGAAAGGAATAAAGAGATGGTTAGGACAAAGCATATAAGAAAACCGAGAGGTGAAGGTAAACATCTGCAGAATGAGTCACTGCGTGTAAATGTGGGGCTGCAATGCATCAAAAGTTGCACATTACTGAACTTTTAGTAATATTTGTACTCTGTAGAAAATATTACATATAATTCTCATACTGAACAATACTGATCACAAAGGCTTTTCACCCAAAAGCTACCCCTGTAATTTAGAAAAGATCTCATATGTGTGTGAAGAGTGCAACAAACTAACAGTAACAGCTATGCAACCTATAATATAATATAAAATATTGTGCCTATATAATGGGTTCTTCCATCTTGGGCAGCTAGTCTGAGGGGGAAGGTTACCGTAATGCAAACTGCCCTGTTTATTTTTAACATTGTCTGCTATATAAGTTAATTGTTAGATGACCCATGGGATGATTATAACCCCTTTCTACAAAAATGATTATCTACCCCCTCCCCTAATAAATTAAGAGTCTACCTTTACTCAAGCCTGCAGCCAGTATCAGTAGGCTCCTATCCTGTTGTGGGTTCCCTGGTGGTCCAGTGGTTAGGATTTGGTGCTTTCACCGCAGTCACCTGGGTTCAATTCCAGGCAGGGAATCAAGAGGTCACACCACCCTGAAGCCATGCAGAGTTAAGCTTGATCAGTACTTAGATAGAAGACCACCCAGGAAGACCAGGAGCTGTATGCTGTGGCCCACTGGAGAAGGAACTGGCATCCCACTCCAGTATCTCTGCCATGAATACCAAATGGTTCAGCATGGTGTGTTGTGGTCCATGAGGTCACAGAGAGTCGGACACGACTGAGCGATGCAAACACACACACAAATCCTGTTGTAGGCGTTTTGAACCAGCAGTAGCTCTGTCGCTGCCACCATTAAAGCAAAATCGAATACAATTGTTGAGATAAATGCTGTATTTATTTTAAAGTTTCTAAAAAAGATGGAAAAAAAATAACATTATCATGGCGCGTTCTCATATAAGCATACAATAAATATACCACTGCAGTGCTCCTTTAATCAATATATACTAGAGTGAACTGTATTACTGAGTTTTGTGTTTTATCTATCCAGGCATGATATACTAAATTAATCCGCAACTTACCGTAATCTGTTTTAAGGAAGAAAAAACAAATCCTTCACAAACCTAACTGAAACATGTAAGATCTGCTACTAAAAAGCTGGATTTTATGGAGCAACTTGGCTTCTGTAATAAAGTGTTTGATGATATTGGAAACTGTTGCGTAGAACGCCTTGCAGGAATATATGGGCGGGCGGGAACTCCTTAGCTAGTACTTTGGTTTTCAAAGCTTTTCTGCTTATTTTGCTTTGATTATTTATGCATGTGGTTGCCTTACAATTATTAGTTAATATTTAACAGGATTTTTTATGTGCAATGACTTTGAACAGACCTGGAAGTTCAATGACTAGGAAAGAAGGTGCGGGTGGAAGAGATGATTATGCAGAGTAATTATATGCTACATTTACCAAATGCTGTTTCATGGTTTTCTGATGCACACCAAGAAAATAGGAATGCAGTAATTAAAAATGACATTACTTAGCTTGAAGTCTGTAATTTATACAGAGGTAAAATCCTTAAAATGCAAATCCCTCACTTTATGATCAAGCTTATTTTTTACTAGTTTTTCCAAGTACCATTAACAGGCGGAGATCAACCTTTTTCACAATATATTCGATTACGATACCTATTAAATCTTATTTAAATGGATCATTAATGCAGTTTATTTAACACTATACTTTTGTGTGAGTAAACTCTTAATGACAGTTACACAGTACAGTATATATAGATTCCTGGGAAGATTTGTGGGCACATTTGCATGTCCCTGCTTAGCTTCCCAAAATGCAGTGTAATAAGTGTATTTCTCGCAATTCAGTTTTTTTTAACTTGTTTTAGACATTCAAATGTGAACACAGATGTACCATGCAACACCTTGTTGCATATTTCAGTTCTATTTGTTAATGTAAATACTGCATTTTTTAAATACTCTTTTTGTCTAGTTTCTGGTCTATCTCTCTCTCGTTATTTCTGGGTAACAATAGGTTAACAATATAGTATACTGACTTGGTCTCCAAAGCATGTTCCTCCACATTTTACACGCTCATGTTGTTTTCACACCTATTCTTTTTTTCAGTTGCATGTCCAACCTCCCAGCTATTAAAAAGGCTAAAATGTATTATAAACATATATATATATATATATATATATATATATATATATATATATATATAAATATATATATATATATATATATATATATATATATATATATATATATATATATATATATATACACGCTAACTAGCTTCACATATCATATTTTACTATGCTTATCTAATTTTTATCATTATAGTAAATTAGATGTTGCATTTTTACAGGACTGTACATTTAAGGAATGCTGTAGTGTTGCAAACAGAGGATCTCCAGTTGACTCCTCGCTCTAGGTCACTGGGACAGGGCTTGAGTCTTGATCTCATGATAATACAAAATACATAAAAAAGGAACATTTTTAAATTAAGGTACTTGTGCTGATCAACCTGTCCCCTCACTGCATCAAAAATAGGTGTGGGTCAATGACATTATTTGACTTAAAGAAACCAATAGAAGTAAACGGTATACCAGTTTTTAAAATCTGAAATAATTACCTCTATTAATCTGTAAAAATCCACAAAAAAAGGATATTATTTTTATCTAAACAAGATATTGCTTGGGAAGGTATTTTATAACATTCTGTGTAGATTTTATATACCGTATATACTCGAGTATAAGCCGACCCGAGTATAAGAAGAGACACCTATTTTACCACAAAATACTGGAAAAAATGAGTGACTCGAGTATAAGCTGAGGGTGGTGAATGTGCTGCCCCCTGTGTCCCTCTTGTGTGCCCTTTTCTTGTGTCCCCCCTCTCCCTGTGTCCCCCCTCTCCCTCCCCTGTGTCTCTTCTCCCATCTCCCTCCCCTGTGTCTCTTCTCCCCTCTCCCTCCCCTGTGTCTCTTCTCCCCTCTCCCTCCCCTGTGTCTCTTCTCCCCTCTCCCTCCCCTGTGTCTCTTCTCCCCTCTCCCTTCTCTGTGTCCCCTCCCCCTTCCCTTCCCTGTGTCTCTTCTCCCCTCCCTTCCCTGTGTCTCTTCCCCCCTCCCTTTCCACCCTCCTCATTCTCAACCTCCCTCCTCAACCCCCCTCCTCATCCTCAACCTCCCTCCTCAACCCCCCTCCTCATCCTCAACCTCCCTCCTCAACCTCAACCTCAACCTCAACCTCACCCTCACCCTCACCCTCCCTCCTCAACCCCCTCCTCCTCAACCCCCTCCTCCTCAACCCCCTCCTCCTCAACCCCCTCCTCCTCAACCCCCTCCTCCTCAACCCCCTCCTCCTCAACCCCCTCCTCCTCCTCCTCATCCTCATCCTCCTCCTCCTCATCCCCCTCCTCCTCATCCCCCTCCTCCTCAACCCCCTCCTCCTCATCATCCCCCTCCTCCTCAACCCCCTCCTCCTCATCATCCCCCACCTCCTCCTCCTCATCATCCCCCACCTCCTCCTCCTCATCATCCCCCACCTCCTCCTCCTCATCATCCCCCACCTCCTCCTCCTCATCATCCCCCACCTCCTCCTCCTCATCATCCCCCTCCTCCTCCTCCTCATCATCCCCCTCCTCCTCCTCCTCATCATCCCCCTCCTCCTCCTCATCATCATCCCCCTCCTCCTCCTCATCATCATCCCCCTCCTCCTCTTCCTCCTCATCCCCCTCCTCCTCCTCATCCCCCTCCTCCTCCTCCTCCTCCTCCTCCTCATCCTCCTCCTCCTCATCATCCTCCTCCTCCTCATCCCCCTCCTCCTCCTCATCCCCCTCCTCCACCTCCTCCTTATCATCCCCTCCCCCTCCTCCTCATCCTAACCCCCCCTCCTCCTCATCCTAACCCCCCCTCCTCATCCTATGTAGAGTATGTCATGGGTTAAGTGTCCAAATTTCTATTGGACATTTAAAAGGGCAAGTTTTATCTATTACAATTTTTTGGGGAAAATGGTTTAATACATTATGAAATCTAGCTTTACTGAATTGGAGATACAAGTAAAAGCAATATTTGATCCATCTTAAAAGGATGATGACGAAAATAAAACGCAGGAAACACAAGCTTGTGACTATAAATTAGATTCCTAAGACCCTCTGCATTTATTTAATAAAATATATCGTATCATGCAAACAAAAAAAATTAAGACAACTTGTATTGTGGGAGTGGAGATATAGGTAAAGTTGGTGCTTGATTCAGCTTAAAAGGATGATAATGATGATAACAAACACAGAAAATACAACTTGGCGTTTGTAAAACAGTTTTCAAAGATCCTCCGCCCCTTTATAAGAGGTTGGGATAGAGAAGTAAATCATTCTGTATCTTATTTGAATGTAATTTGTATACCCCCATACATCACTCCTTTTTCTATCTAATACTAAACCC
The DNA here is from genome assembly GCA_027410445.1 of Discoglossus pictus. Lineage (NCBI taxonomy): Eukaryota > Metazoa > Chordata > Amphibia > Anura > Alytidae > Discoglossus > Discoglossus pictus. Next base: position 147,192,940 of record CM050165.1, read on the forward strand.
CAAATGCCTTTGATACGTTTTAATCATGTTTAAATGTGTAATCGAAAATATAGGACTACAGCGTCCCATTAATGCACAGAATAAATTCATCATAATCATAAAAGCAATACTTTTAAATATGTTCAATTAATTAAATATGCTGCATCAAGCAAAATCTTCATTGAGTTCTCACTCAACATCTTTTCAATTAATTTTAGCAAGCGGTGAATTGTTGAACTTAAGTATAGTTTTTAAGGTCAAGAGAGATGAGAAAAATTGCACTTCATGTTTGCAAATGCTTCTCGAAATCAAATGCAAATGCATTTAGTGGAATAAGGGAAACTAACATTTTGCATCATATTTTTATTTTTGAAAATGTTTATGGGCACTTAGAATTGTCTAAAACAATTATTTTTGAGGTGGTTGAATTTTAGTTCTGTGACTGTGTTATGCATCAGCACGGTCAAAATAATTGTATTTTTGTTGAGCTAGTAAGTAGTTGGTTTTGGATTCATAATCTGGTCATATTGGCAATACTAGCGTATGCGATATTTCCACAAACATCTTTATTAATTTATTCTGGCCCTTTTCACTTGAGGGAGTGTAGGATGTAGAAATATGCATGTATGAATAGTGTATCTGCAGATGTTTTGTTAGGCTCTATGACTTGTAAAATATTTTGTGCAAGTACGTTAGAATTATAACTTGTTCGTGAAAAGGGTTTAACAAACTTTTTAACATATTTTATACTTTTTTAATTTAAAAATAAAATAGTTTTATCCTTGGAAGGGAAAAAAAAAGCAAAAGGTTACTCTACTAACCTAACTCTTCTCCAAAGTGTAAATATGCAGTCTGGGTTTGTGGATTTGGGATCCCTATAAAAGAATAGTGAGCTGTAGCAATAGAGGGCATATAGTGGACAATTTACCTCATTAAGAGGCAATTAATCTGGTAAATAGTCTATACAATGTTTCTGTAGCACTATATGTACTAGCCAATCGCAGACTGTAACTAAAATGCCACCGAGATGCAGCCTCTCATTGGTTGGTACATTGAGCACTGTAAACATTATATGCATGAGCTACAGGAGGCGGACATTTACTGGAAGGTTTCATAGAGCTTTTAAGCACTTGTTAATAAAATGTTTAAATATGCAAGTAAACACTTAGGTGGTTTATTTTATTGTTAAAACATGGAACCTTTCATGTTCATTTAAGGCAGTGGTGGTAATCCTATGGACCAAGAGCCAGATGTGGCCCTCTGCCGGATTCTGTTTAGTGAGAAAACACCAGGAAAGTGCTTTTACTCTTGAGTTGAAAAACCCTGCCCAATATGGATAACATTAATAAGCTCTGCAGGTTGCATCTGGGGATCCCTTATTATTTAGGATACATGTAATGCTTTTAAAAGCAGGTTTTTAAATACATTTTGCATTTTGTTTTCTTTAAGTTATTTTGTAGCATTTTAGCAGGCATTGTTCTTCTCCATAACATTCTGTTTAGAAATAGGCTTAGCACCATTATAGGCAACTCTGTGAATGCCACTGATGTCTTATCTTATCTGGCTGGACAAAAGAAGGCTCTTTGTAAACAATTTAACAGGAGAAAGTGTAAACTCTGGACTGCTATAGGCTTATATATCTACACACCAGACCACTCATCTGTATGCAGAAAAGCTATGTTAGGTTTGTTAGCCTCTGCTTTAACTATATCTGAAAATTAGGAGCAAACCACATTCGTTAGCTAAACCTGCTATGTGCCTGCAATGGCGCTATGTTTGTTTGCCGAGATTTTCTTCAATTTTTTTTTCTTGTGTTCGATTTTAACCTTAACCTTAACCCTAAACCTAACCCTATGAACAAACCAAAGTCTTGGCGAGCTATCTTTGCGCCACATCCTTGCCAGCAGTCTGGTAACGGGAAAAATAATAAACAAATAAATAAATATATATATATATATATATATATATATATATATATATATAATTTGTTTATTTAGTTCCATTTTTCCCATTAAAATGTACAGTTGGTCCCTGGAGGGATCCATGATCCTTTGGTTGGAGTTAGTGTCAAATTCAATGAGATCCAATTAGCTAATAGATCATCCTCACCTCTCCCTCTTACTCCCTCCCCCACTGATAAATAACACGCTGCATGCTCCAGCTGTCAGGAAGTGTTGGAGCAAAGACAAATTGGAATATTCTGTACTTAACTAGTCTTAACCATTTATTTTTTTCTCTAAGAATACTGTATAGTCACAGCTTCTAATGTTAGATTGTTGCATACTTCAGACAGCCAGTTTTTCCTGAACTACAGCAGTCATTTAATAAAAAAAAAAACTTTGACTTGAAGCTGTTTCTTAAACCTGGTTTTGGCTTCTTTTGAAAGGTTTTCATCACATTAGCATTTCTCATAGAGGAGACAGAGAGTGTAAATGACACTGTACTGTGTATCTCAGTCACATTTATACCAGACTGTTGTGTTTGGAGGAAAACCAAAAAGAAAAATGCTTTTTAACTAGAATGATTTGCTGCTTCAAGCAGTTGGTGGGAATTTACATATCAATGTCATCATGTCCCTTTCCACTGTTGGGTTTTATAAATCTCAGCGACTCATGAAAAACAGCTCTTGGGGCATTAATTGTAACAAGTCAGACATTACTTAGTAATAAAACAAATGAGAAACCGCTCTGTGTGAGGGCATTTATTGGAGGGCGGATAGCTGCTGGTCACTGAAGGTACAAACAAATGCACTTTGTTCTTGAGCATTTAATAAAAAAGACACACAAAAAAAATAAATCGGCATATGCTTAGAGCTGTAGAAGGATAGTACATAATTTAATTTAAGTGACAATTGGGAAAACAAAATCTTTCCCAGTATACTTATATATCTCAAGCAGCTGTTTTTTTCCCCCCTACAGAATTTCTCATGAACAGTGTCCCCACTGCTGCTAAGGATTATGGATAGTGATATGCAAATGAGGTTCAAAATGTACCATCTTGTTCACGATTAGCCTATTTCACATGGGATCCATTTAAGACTATGTTCCATGCTCCCAGGTAGCCTAAAGGACAGTGGATTAGGGCATAGTGCAGGACCCGCTTGCAGACTGCATTTATAATTCACCCCATAATATCTCTGCTCTTGTCTCAACATACTCCCCCACCCGCCCCCTATGTTCTGCTAATGATAGTCTTCTATTCTCCTCTTTTATCAACTCCTCTATTCTCCTCTTTTATCAACTCCTCTATTTCCCGCTTTCAGGCGTTTTCTTGTTACCCCAATTCTCTGGAACTCCTTACCTTGCTCCATCAGTCTATCCTCCTGTCTCAAGTCCTTCAAAACCTCACTAAAAACTAATTTATTTAATGAAGTTTATTACCTTCATACTTAATATGCCCAATGTATCTATCACCTTCCAAACCCCTTAGAGCAGGGGTGAGCAATTAATTTAAAGGGGCCACATGAGAAACTCGAAATGTTGTGAAGGGCCCAACCATAGGCTGAACTTAATTCTGCTCAATATTTATTTTATAGCTTTTTTTTTGCTTTCTCAGTGCCAGTAGCAGTATCTACAGAGTGCTATCCATCCCAGTTAGTCACAACACTGCTGCTCACAAACTGCCCCATTTTACAATTGGCAGTGTTTTTTTTTTTTGTCCAGGACACAAATTTGTATCCCACTGTAGCAGGCCTGACAGGGACAGTCAAAGGGCCAGATGTGGCCCGCGGGCCGCACAATGCCCAGGTCTGCCTTAGACTGTAAGTTTGCGAGTTTTTAATCGTATAGGATGCTTGAAAAAGTACTCAAGGTTCTTAGCTCATAGACAGGGCTATTGATATTGTTTTTATCTTGTATTCTTTGTACCTTTGGCGCTGCAGAATATGTTGGCGCATTATAAATTTGAGCTAGTAATAATAATATATCACTGCCTTACAAGCTACATATTGATTAACTGTGCTTCTAAATGAAGATTGATTACTTTTACTTTGTATATTTCAGGTTAACTGAAGATTTGCCTGGTTTAGTGTTTTTGTTTCTGTATTCCCAGAATGCTCATTTAAATAACAATACTAGATAGGCAAAATGTTTTTTTTTTTTTTTTAAACAAAGATTATTTCACAAATAACCTATTTATTCAGTTATTCTGCAGTGCCATGTATAATTTTTTGCTTCTACTGGTCTGTTACTACTGGAGGAGAACTTATATGCCGAGGAAGCTGCTGTAATGGAAACCTCTTTTTAACCAAAGTTTAAAATGGGAAAAAATGCAGTCAGAACTGCAAATAAGAGATCAGCGCTATCGGACTTCTTTAGTATGGGTGGGGGAAGATATTAATTGAGCAATAAAATATTTATATTGCCTAGAGAGCCGGTGGGCTGCATTTTATAATAATTAAAAAAAACTGTATATCTAAACATATAATTTAGTATATTTTATATGACATAACTAAACATTTGCAAATATGTGACATATCACAAGTTTTTAAATTGTCCCAGGTGTTTTATTTTAATAATATTTGTAAGGATACTCTCCCTGGCAGTCAGTGGGTCACATAAATCTATTGGCAGGCTGCATCTGGCCCACAGGCCGACATTTTGCAGCGCTGAGCGAGATTGTAAAACAAGCATATGAATACTAAAAATACTGATAAAATCATAAGAACATCACATTTTTGATTTATACTGAGGTGCTTGAGCTTCTCAGCCTAAAGATCTATCTTTTTCTTTGTACTTTTGGGTTCCTGACTTTCCTTTCCGCTATGTTCGGCACGGGCACTCGGCCATTGATGGCCTCGGGCACGCCTCTCATAGCGCAAGGCCTCTTCTGTCAGCGCGCCTTATATGCAATGGGCAGCACCATCTAGCAGTTGGCGGTGGCACTGCTGCTGCCAATCTTTTGCGTAAGGGAAGAGGGAAAGGAACATTATTTCCACTGTGGTGGGAGTGAAAACAGCAGTAACTAATAGGAACATACTTTTTTGATCCTATCAACTGATCGCTGAAAAATGATCCCAACACCAATCACCAGCAGTTTTAGGATAATCTGTTATAAAGTGTTTACACATATTATTTTTATTATTTATTTATAAAGCGGCAACATATTCCATAGCACTAAGTACGGGGGATACAGTAAGTATATACAAATGTGACAAAATATCCATACTGGTACAGAAGGTGGCCCTTTCTGGATCACTACCTTATCGTTGTGAAGGGGATTGTGTACGTCAATGAAGCTGTGCACATGTAGGGTCACCCCATATGGACAGGTTGTAGCAGAGAGATCAGACAAATTGCGGTCCACTGGTTTCTTTGCCATGAAAATCTTATGGATCAGCACAATAATAGACATAATTGTGCCAAGTATGCTACGGTCCATAGGGCCATGGAAAGTGGGACATGACTGAATGTAGAGTATAGTGTTTATGGTGTAGAGGGCCCTGCTCTCACAAGATCTTGCAATCTTAAGATTTTAATCTCCATTATGAATTCTGAGAGGTGAGATCATTGACACAGCGACAGAACAATACACTATTTTACTTGAGACTGATATTTGTTCTAGGCAAATACTGAAGCACTGTTTGAAATCTTTGAACTGTAACACAATTGTTTTGATTAAAGACAGGGTTTGGTCTCGTTCCTATGGTTAGGCCTATGATCATTATAATTTTGAAAAAAAAAGAAAAACGTCAATTGCAGCAACTTTAACATTCCTGAATTTTATCTTCCTGAATACTGCATGAATTGCAAGGACCACTGCACAGTAAAAAAAAATATATATATATTTAGTTTGAAAACCTTGGTCTGCGTCAGATCATAATTATGCCGGAAAAAAAATGTTGATGGGTCTGCAGGACCCTGGAGAGATCCATGATTTATTGGTGAAAGTTTTTTTGTGTGAGAGGGGAGTTTCCATTTCTGGACAGCTATTGTAGCAATGAACAATGCAAGGAGTCAGAAGAAGGGGTGTTACATTTATTTCCATTTTATCCAATTATCTTCACAATAGATGTCTGTTCTCTCATTCCCCACCCTATCACTTCACGGATAGCTAAAACACACACACACACACACACACCCTCATGCTCGGAGGACGTGATGTAACAAACATAAAAAATGTATTTCTGTACTTATAAGCAGAGTCTTCAAAAAAATCAGATTTTCCCATATGTCCACAGCTTGTGTGTGTTTGTTTCATTCAGTCAGTCTTGTCCGACACTCCGTGACCTCATGTACCGCATCACACCATGCTGATCCACTTGATAATTCATGGCAGAGATACTGGAGTGGGTTGCCAGTTCCGTTTTTCAAGTGGGTCACAGCATACCTGGTATTCCTTGGTGGTCTCCCATCAAGGTACTGACCATGTCCAATCCTGCATGGCTTCAGGAGGGTGTAACCTCTTAGTTCCCTGACTGGACTCAAACCCAGGTTGAAGTGGTGAAAGCACTAAATCCTAACCACATGACAACCATGGGCAGTGTTCCCTGGTTGTGCTACAATAGTGCGTTACAAGTTTTCTAACCCAAAATTGGGTTGTGCTAGGGTAATTCTAAGAACTGTTTATACAGAGGCTTGGATGAAAGAAACATCAGACCGCCGTCTTTAGACTCTGAGACTTATATGAGCATAATGATTTTGTGCTCTAAATACAAATACACCCAAGGTGTTAACTTGGCAAGTGTCTTAGGAAGGAGCTACACCAGAAATTCCATGTAGCTGTGAACACTGGAAATATGTTTTTGCTTAATTATAGAATTCAGTACACCCAGAGATCATAAAGTTGTCCAATGCAAGTACATGATATGTACAGAATATATATTTGCGTCTTTAATTAAAATAAATATATGTGTAAAAGTTTTAGCACTGACCTTTTAATATTACAAGACCTCTGTATATTAGGTGATGTGAGCTGCTGAGGAGGATACAGAACATAAATGTATATTTTGATGCTTGAATTTGTGACCCAAGAAGCTCACAGAGCTCAGTGTTGGTGACAAAAATCCATTTTAAAATGGCAAGTTCCGTAATTTTTGTATAAACAGTTGATCTTTTATTTAATGTAAAATAACATTAATCTTAAGTGCAGTGCCAAAGGAATATGATGCCACTGACTTTGCACCTTACATTGTTATTATTAACTTATTCCGTAGCGCTATACATAAGTTAAGTTCTAGGCAATTAAAAGTTCAAGATTAACATATTGCAGAGTGGATGGCCCTGTCTTTGAGCTTGGAATCCGGTGTCCATAGCGCTTTCCCTAAAGCACAATCATAAGTTTTCAAAGTAACTTGTAAACTGTGTGCTTTGATGTCTCTTACATACTGCTATTAAAATTCTTTAAAGTTATATTTTCGTTTTTCTGTTTTTAACTTTCTAATCTAACACATACTGCTTATATCAGAAACACACATTATATTGAGTCGTTCTATACACATACAGATTTATTTTTATTTAAAATTAGAATTTATTTTCCACACCTCAGAGCGGTTTACATAGGCACAGTGTATCTACCAATAGAAACCCTGCATTTGGGTATGTTTTTTGTTGTTTTTTTTTTTTAACCTTATATTAACCTTCAAGCCAACAGTAGCACAGTGTAGAAACCCATAGAGCAGTGTCTGGCGTCTCCTTGCTTCCTTGTGCAGAGGAAAAGCAAGACTACACATCCCATGATAGTCTGCTGCACAAACTGACTGGAAACAATGTTATAGTTGCCTGGATTGGCCCAAACAAATTTTGAATTTCATGCTTATTTAAGCTGGGATTTTCAGCTGTATTAACTCTCAAAATCAACTACTAGCAAACTCAAGATATTTAGCAAACTTTAGGGTTGGTTTAACAATGATTATTCTAGCTTTTTTTTTTCTTAAAGTGTACCCTGTCTATCTGAGCATGCCCAGCTTTGCAGCCAATCAGCAATGCTGTATGCAGCCCGCTAGATGAGGCTGCTACACTGGGTCCTTAAAGGACCATAAATTGACATTCAAGTAAACTTTATTGAGCGGTGACACTGTTGTTCTTTAGACATACACCCTCTCCTTGATACATTCTGACAAATGTACCAAACATTTCAGCTTCTTCTTCCTATTTTAATATGTCTTTTAGGGGAATAAACATTAATGCTTGATTTATGGTCCTGCAATGACCTGCAAGTTTGAGGAAGAGAGCATGCATTCATGGTCTCTGTTCATGTGTCTCGGTGTGAGTGTCTCACAATCAGTGAATTAAGGGACTCAGACCTTGTCCTGGGTATTATGGAAATTTAAAGGAAAGCTGCAGCTCAATTCACAGACCAAAAAGATACAATGTAACATGTATGCTAGTTTTCCCTGGGATTTTAATGGGGTGTTAACATTGATAGAAAACAGTTTGCAAATGCAAGAAATTAAGTAAACTTTAGGGCAACTGTTTTAATATTTATTTTGGTATTTTTTCATACACTACTAATTCTCCTCGATCAGATGTATTTATAGTCCAGCTCACTTGCATATATGTTTAAGTAACCTGTTTAAATGTTATCGACGTACAGACAGCATGTCTCATTGAGTGACAAACAGCAAGTCCCCCAAAATAGTTATACTTCATAAAGTATTTTTGTGCTATGCAACCTTTATTAAATATCCTATCACTGATGCAAATAAGCAAACCATCCTTCCCATGTCCCTTTTAGTTTGTAATTTTATTGATCTTTCAATGGCTTCAGTTTATATGAATTGGCTTTGACAGCTGTATTCCTCACCAGACAGAGGATAACTAAATCCTGCTGGGGGGAATTAACCAGGAAAAAAATGATGTCGCTAATTGCGTTGCCACACACTCCTGCCCTATGATGTCTTGACCTAAAGCTGCCTTTGAAAATTGTAGTAGGGGGCAGGTGTTAATGGGGTCTGTAGTGGTCTGGATTTTAATCCTTGTCTCCTTGCATTAGCTTTCATTTATAACACAAGAATTAAGACACCAATAAAAATATTGAGTGGATTGTAACAAGGAATATTAGTTTGGCATGGCTAATCCTGGATTGTTCCTTCCATATGTCAAGGTATGCTTTAAACGGGCAGTGTTTTTTTTATTCAATAAAACTGGCAACAAAATTTATATAATTACGCAGCTAACGGTCTTCTTTGTTAAAGGACCACTATATATATTCTTAACTTTGCATTTAAAAGTAAAAAATGCTTTAAAAGATGTTTTCCTTTACTGCAGTCTATTTCTTTAAAAACCTGCTTCATACCCCCAGTATAATTTGTCTTACACATTTTCCAGTGCTTGGCACTAATCAAATAATCAATCATATAAATGACGGCAATACAATTTGAATCCTGGCAATACTGTTTGCCACACAATGCAAGGCTCTCCCCCCTCTAACTTGCAGGCCTCGCGATGAGCGCCTTTGGCGCTCATTGCGAGCTTCTCCCACCCCCCTCTACTTTACAGTCCTCGCGATGCGCGCCTTCAGCTTCGCCACTCATTGCAGGCCTCGGCCAACCCGCAACTTTCATGTTCCGCCTTCGGGGGTCATTGCGAGCCCCATTCCACTCTCTCACCCCTGTGTCTCTTTGCCCCCTCTCATTGTTTCTCCCCAATCCCCTCTCTATCCCTTGTGTCTTTCTCTCCCCTCTCCCTTCTCTGTGCTCCTGTTTCCATTTACGGGTGTGAAACCATTTGTAGGCTTGGGAAACTGATCATTTTCCCCAAAGCCAAAACAGGTTTCTGATTTACGGGCTTGAAAAAGAAATGACTGCTTTACGGACAACATTTTTTTCCTCGCATAGCCATTCTGAGACCTCCCAAAAACACCTGTTAAATAGCATATTAGCTAGCAACCTGACTTACAGGCTCCCTGCCTCTCCCTCTGTGCTGTGTGTGAGGTTGTAAGTTAATTTTTTTTTATTAATTGGCTGTTTAAATCCATATTTTTTTTGAAGCCTGTAACTCGTAAACCGTTTGTAGCCTCTTCCCCCCACCCCCTACGTTACAGGCCCTGCGATGAATGCCTTTGGAGCTCATTGCTGCCCCCCGTCAGACACGTAACTTTTGGGCTTCACGATGAGCACCGAAGCCTGTAAATATTAACGTTGCATGACATCAACTTGCAATTACCACAATTATCATATGTGATTTGTTAAAATAGAAACTATGCTGCAATTGACCACCATCACTTTAAACAATCATGTAATTGCTTAATTCTATGGGTAAAATCATTACCACTCAAACAAACTTGGCAGTTGTTACAAATAACCAATCTTGTGATAGCAATAACGTTATAAGGTAATGAAACGGCATATAGCGCAGCCCTATGTCCCATTTCTGGGACCTCCTATCTGAGGGGCTATGGTATGCCTCACAAGCTGGCTAATTTCCCTGCAATAATGCACCCAATGTGCCCAGCAAAGTCAAGTGATTTAAATTCCAAAAAACCAAAGGGTGGTGGAACTAATTAAAAGTAAAACACATGCATAGAGCTAAAAAACAAAGTTTTAGCCTGACATCAACCCTATTGGGGCATTAACAAACTATCCATGTACTAAAGGGTTTAATAAAGTTTCCCCTCAATAAAGCCCAAACTTTATTAAACCCTTTAATAAACTATCCATGTACTAATGCCCCAATAGGGTTGATGTCAGGCTAGAACTTAAATAAATGTAACAACAACAGCAGAAACATAAGCCTATAGTGAAGTAAAAAGTAGCAATTACTGGCATGTATACACCTGTTAAAACCAATTAACATTGGAGGATATATCCTTTTTTAGCTCATATGTAAATGAGACCGTATTAATAGCTCTGATTGTTGTTGTAAAGAGAGGAGAAAGAATGTAGAGGAATGTAACATGTTTCAGATCCCCTTGCTCAAGTGACAGCATGAACAACTATACTGGACAGTGATGATTAGCTTTAAATGTATAGTTGTAATATTATCTAGTTCTATATTTCCCTCCCTTGTTTCCTTGTTTTTCTCTTTTATGATTCCTTGTTGGAAATGTGTACACACACTCTATATATATTTTACGGGTGTGAAACCATTTATTATTATTATTATTTTTTTTTTTCCCTCAAATAAAATTTAATAGGTTAAATCAATCTTCGAGTAAAAAAAAGACTGTTTAAAATGATAGACCAGAATTTATTTATTTTACCATCAGACTTTGATGCAGTGTGTTTGTAACCTGCTGCTAACCACACAAGGTCAAAGAAGAAAGCTTCATTAACTGCCTGAAGATGTTGTGGTATAATCATGCAGTGCATTAGCCTCTGCTATTGTTAGTCTTGTTTAATATATGGCAGTTTACCACAGTCTGACCTAGAAGAGAAGAGCTGCAAATGTTGTTGGTATATATTTGTTTTTGTAGTTGTTTAGTTGTTCAGACACGTCTGACTCTCAGTGACACTATGGGCCACAGCATGCCAAGCTCATGTTCATTGCTTCAGTGATCTATCTCCTCTATCCATGTCTATCTCTGCCTCCCCCTTCATCTTGTGCCTTTAATCTTTCCCAGCATCAGAGTGTTCTCTAGGGGATCCTGTCTTCTCATGATATGGCCAAAATATTTGAGCTTCAGTTTCATGATCAAACCTTCCAGTGAACAGTTTGTCTTTATTTCCTGTAGTATGGATTTATTGGATCTTCTTGCAGTCCAAGGGTCTCTAAGCCGTCTTCTCCAACACCACAATTCAGAGGCGTCAATTCTACGGTGCTCAGACTTCTTTATGGTCCTGCTCTCACATCCGTGTGTTACTACTGGGAATACCATAGTTCTTACTATGCAACCTTTTGATTTACTTTTCAGCAAATGGATCTTACTCTGCCTAAAATTTTAGCATGATTAGTAAATGACAAAGGTAGCTGTCTGCGTTAAAATCCCTGTCAAAGAATTTTACTTCTTCAACAAAAACATATTTGTGAATAAGATTATATATTTATTAGTACTTTGTTTTATGCATGTTTATTTGTAAAGCTATTGAAATCCATTAAAGGTGTATCTAAGTTTTCCTGTTTTTACCTTTTATATACATGCTGCTTATGTCAGAAATATACATTACATTGAGTCATTCTAAACACATACAGACTTACTTTATTTAAAAATAAAATGTGTTTTCCACACCTCCAAATGTGCTTACCTAGGTACTGTGACTCTCCCAATAGAAACCCTCCATTTTGGTTACAGGTTTTAACCCTATACTAACCTTCAAGGCAGCAGCAGCACAATGCAGAGCTCCACACAGCAGTGTCTGGGCTGTTCCTGGGTAAAAACAGGACTACACATCCCATGATTCTTTGCTGCACAAATGTTATGTTAATTTTAGCAGGGATTTCCAGGGGTGTTAACTCACAAAATCAACTGCTTGAAAACTCAAGAGATTTAGCAAACATTAGGGTGGGTTTTTGTTAATATTTAATTTAGTATTCTTTCATGCAAAAAATGTTTTCATACACTACTGATTCTCCTCTATCAGATGCATTCTGCACTTTGAATGCTGTTCACACACGAGCCTTTGGGGTGCTTCAAGGGAAATCTTAGGGGTGATCAATCTTTGACTTGGAGATTGATACATTTTTGACATTTAAAAGCCAGGCAGGTTAGTGAGGAGCCAGCAAAATATTTTTTTCCTGTTAATTTCAAGAATGTTTTTAATTTATACTTTAATATTGTTTCTTGAAAAAAGAATGTTAAATGTATCGAAAACATGCTCTTTTAAATGCATGGTAGAAAAAGGATTGACTTTCAGTATAAAAGAACCAGTGTATATGAAGTCTATCTTAATTTCAAGTATTACATTTAATATTCCAATGCAACTGGCATAGGAGGCATCTCTGTCTTGTGTTGTTAGTGGGTCATCAATTCTAATTCATATAATTATATGAATAAAGGTGAAGGCCCAAAACCATGTTGATGTCTTGACAAATTTCCTGGCCAGTTCTGAGACTTCCATTTCCAACATGACCCTGTACAAATTGTTAAAGGGCCTCTGTATGCTCGAAGAGCACAATTAAGCATGGGAAAAGCCATTTTTATTTATAAGAACAATACAGTTTTTATGCCAGTTGGAGAGTGGTGTTTGTATTTCTGGTGAGCAATGTTTGCCTTTTTCTTATGCAATATGTCTTTGTTAGATAATTGGATCGGACTGAAAGTCACCACACCCCTTCCCACTCAACATGAAGGGGTCTGGATGCATTCTCTCCTCCCCATCCCTCCCTCCACTGATAAATACATAAACACTCACATGATCTAGCTCTATATATGTGTGTGTCAAGTACACTTACAGACGCTGCATGCAGACATTTCTTTGCATATACAAACCTATTTCCGTGTACTGCACTGCATCTATATGCAGTGTGCTGCCCTAGGCCTTGGCCTTGTGGACCTAGGCAGAAACACAACCCTGACTACTCTTTTGATTATGCTTTTTGTTTTTTAGCCACGGGTAGTGTCTTTATAAACCCAAATGTCTTACA